>OZ024908.1:73958376-74003376 GCA_964017125.1 Flabesymbios commensalis | reverse complement strand
ATAATAATGATAATAATAATAATAATAATAATAATAATAATAATAATAATAATAATAATAATAATAATAATAATAATAATAATAATAGTAATAATAATAATAATAATAATAATAATAATAATAATAATAATAATAATAATAATAATAATAATAATAATAATAATAATAATAATAATAATAATAATAATAATAATAATAATAATAATAATTAAAATAACAATTAAAATAACTATAACAATTAAAATAACAATAACAATAACAATAACAATAACAATAACAATAACAATAATAATAATAATAATAATAATAATAATAATAATAATAATAATAATAATAATAATAATAAAAATAATAATAATAATAATAATAATAATAATAATGATAATGATAATGATAATAATAATAATAATAATAATAATAATAATAATAATAATAATAATAATAATAATAATAATAATAATAATAATAATAATAATAATAATAATAATAATAATAATAATAATAATAATAATAATAATAATAATAATAATAAGAATAAGAATAAGAATAAGAATAAGAATAAGAATAATAAACTTTATTTATAGAGGGTAGACCATATAGTACGTTGTACTAATTTGCAATGGGCAATAGTACAATGATTTAAATATGTAATGGTAAAATATAATACAGACTATAATACAAAATATAATAGAACTGTAATACAATATTTAAAATTTCATGTATAAATTTACACTGCAAAAACACAATGGCCATTTAAGAATATGTACATCATAAATGTATTATTTTTATATATTTATATTAATTATTCACTTATTGTTATACATAGTACATATTAACTAAAGATATTTGTAACGATAGGAAAATAAATTATTGCCATATTGTGTAAATATTATTCCCGCACCAAAACCAGAGATAAAATAACTACATAACTTATTATACAATATTTCATTGTAGTAAAATAGAAACTGTTGAAAGCGTGAAATTCTAATTAGTGTATTTAAGTATATATCTGAAATATTGCTAAAACCATTTGATATTTTCTTAAAAGTACTACGAATAGTACATTAAAATATAAATTGTATTTTTATTATAGGATTCATATCATGATTATGATTGAGCGTACAACAATAAAACAGCGAAGGATGATTAGTGGGACAATATGGCATGAGAGATGTGGAGGATCTATAGCTCTGGCTCGAACGTATCAGCGAAAGCTGCCGTCCAAGATTCGAGCCAGATATAGATAACGTTCCACACGAAATTTAATGATGGCATGCGAGCCGTGTAGGAGGTCACTCCGGTTCGAACGTATCAGCGAAAGCCGCCGTCCAAGATTCGAAACAGATATAGACAACCTTCCACACGAAATTTAATTACCATGATTACCATTACAAATTTGCCAAATATGTCTCATGGATATCACAACGTGGAATAGGTCAAACTGGTTCGAACGTAATCAGCGAAAGCCGCCGTCCAAGATTCGATCCAGACCTAATGTTTAGTGATTACCATTACGATTATGTTTTAGAAAAATGTTGTTGTACATATAACTGTTTGAAATTAGTTTCGAATAAGAGGTGGTATCTTATTTCATATTTGTGTACCAAGATTCATAAAGCATTTACTGTGGCTATGTGACACATGAATGTTATGGTTACTGGCGGCCATTTACTGTGGCTATGTGACACATGAATGTTATGGTTACTGGCGGCTATTTACTGTGGCTATGTGACACATGAATGTTATGGTTACTGGCGGCCATTTACTGTGGCTATGTGACACATGAATGTTATGGTTACTGGCGGCCATTTACTGTGGCTATGTGACACATGAATGTTATGGTTACTGGCGGCCATTTACTGTGGCTATGTGACACATGAATGTTATGGTTACTGGCGGCCCTTGTCTTACTGTGGCTATGTGACACATGAATGTTATGGTTACTGGCAGCCATTTACTGTGGCTATGTGACACATGAATGTTATGGTTACTGGCGGCCCTTGTCTTACTGTGGCTATGTGACACATGAATGTTATGGTTACTGGCGGCCATTTACTGTGGCTATGTGACACATGAATGTTTTGGTTACTGGCGGCCATTTACTGTGGCTATGTGACACATGAATGTTATGGTTACTGGCGGCCATTTACTGTGGCTATGTGACACATGAATGTTATGGTTACTGGCGGCCCTTGTCTTACTGTGGCTATGTGACACATGAATGTTATGGTTACTGGCGGCCTTTGTCTTACTGTGTCTATGTGACACATGAATGTTATGGTTACTGGCGGCCATTTACTGTGGCTATGTGACACATGCAAGTTATGGTTACTGGCGGCCATTTACTGTGGCTATGTGACACATGAATGTTATGGTTACTGGCGGCCCTTGTCTTACTGTGGCTATGTGACACATGAATGTTATGGTTACTGGCGGCCTTTGTCTTACTGTGTCTATGTGACACATGAATGGTATGGTTACTGGCGGCCATTTACTGTGGCTATGTGACACATGAATGTTATGGTTACTGGCGGCCATTTACTGTGGCTATGTGACACATGAATGTTATGGTTACTGGCGGCCCTTGTCTTACTGTGGCTATGTGACACATGAATGTTATGGTTACTGGCGGCCCTTGTCTTACTGTAGCTATGTGACACATGAATGTTATGGTTACTAGCGGCCTTTGTCTTACTGTGTCTATGTGACACATGAATGTTATGGTTACTGGCGGCCATTTACTGTGGCTATGTGACACATGAATGTTATGGTTACTGGCGGCCCTTGTCTTATTGTGGCTATGTGACACATGAATGTTATGGTTACTGGCGGCCCTTGTCTTACTGTGTCTATGTGACACATGGATGTTATGGTTACTGGCGGCCCTTTACTGTGGCTATGTGACACATAAATGTTATGGTTACTGGCGGCCTTTGTCTTACTGTGTCTATGTGACACATGAATGTTATGGTTACTGGCGGCCATTTACTGTGGCTATGTGACACATGAATGTTATGGTTACTGGCGGCCATTTACTGTGGCTATGTGACACATGAATGTTATGGTTACTGGCGGACCTTGTCTTACTGTGTCTATGTGACACATGAATGTTATGGTTACTGGCGGCCCTTGTCTTACTGTGTCTATGTGACACATGAATGTTATGGTTACTGGCGGCCATTTACTGTGGCTATGTGACACATGCATGTTATGGTTACTGGCGGCCATTTACTGTGGCTATGTGACACATGAATGTTATGGTTACTGGCGGCCATTTACTGTGGCTATGTGACACATGAATGTTATGGTTACTGGCGGCCCTTGTCTTACTGTGAATGTTATGGTTACATGAATGTTATGGTTACTGGCGGCCATTTACTGTGGCTATGTGACACATGAATGTTATGGTTACTGGCGGCCCTTGTCTTACTGTGGCTATGTGACACATGAATGTTATGGTTACTGGCGGCCCTTGTCTTACTGTGGCTATGTGACACATGAATGTTATGGTTACTGGCGGCCATTTACTGTGGCTATGTGACACATGAATGTTATGGTTACTGGCGGCCCTTGTCTTACTGTGAATGTTATGGTTACATGAATGTTATGGTTACTGGCGGCCCTTTACTGTGGCTATGTGACACATGAATGTTATGGTTACTGGCGGCCCTTGTCTTACTGTGGCTATGTGACACATGAATGTTATGGTTACTGGCGGCCCTTGTCTTATTGTGGCTATGTGACACATGAATGTTATGGTTACTGGCGGCCCTTGTCTTACTGTGGCTATGTGACACATGAATGTTATGGTTACTGGCGGCCATTTACTGTGGCTATGTGACACATGAATGTTATGGTTACTGGCGGGCCTTGTCTTACTGTGGCTATGTGACACATGAATGTTATGGTTACTGGCGGCCCTTGTCTTATTGTGGCTATGTGACACATGAATGTTATGGTTACTGGCAGCCATTTACTGTGGCTATGTGACACATGAATGTTATGGTTACTGGCGGCCCTTGTCTTATTGTGGCTATGTGACACATGAATGTTATGGTTACTGGCGGCCCTTGTCTTACTGTGGCTATGTGACACATGAATGTTATGGTTACTGGCGGCCATTTACTGTGGCTATGTGACACATGAATGTTATGGTTACTGTCGGCTCCTTTCTTATTGTGGCTATGTGACACATGAATGTTATGGTTACTGGCGGCCCTTGTCTTACTGTGGCTATGTGACACATGAATGTTATGGTTACTGGCGGCCATTTACTGTGGCTATGTGACACATGAATGTTATGGTTACTGGCGGCCATTTACTGTGGCTATGTGACACATGAATGCTATGGTTACTGGCGGCCATTTACTGTGGCTATGTGACACATGAATGTTATGGTTACTGGCGGCCATTTACTGTGGCTATGTGACACATGAATGTTATGGTTACTGGCGGCCACTTACTGTGGCTATGTGACACATGAATGTTATGGCTACTGGCGGCCCTTGTCTTACTGTGGCTATGTGACACATGAATGTTATGGTTACTGGCGGCCATTTACTGTGGCTATGTGACACATGAATGTTATGGTTACTGGCGGCCCTTGTCTTATTGTGGCTATGTGACACATGAATGTTATGGTTACTGGCGGCCATTTACTGTGGCTATGTGACACATGAATGTTATGGTTACTGGCGGCCATTTACTGTGGCTATGTGACACATGAATGTTATGGTTACTGGCGGCCATTTACTGTGGCTATGTGACGCATGAATGTTATGGTTACTGGCGGCCCTTGTCATACTGTGGCTATGTGACACATGAATGTTATGGTTACTGGCGGCCATTTACTGTGGCTATGTGACACATGAATGTTATGGTTACTGGCGGCTCTTGTCTTACTGTGGCTATGTGACACATGAATGTTATGGTTACTGGCGGCCATTTACTGTGGCTATGTGACACATGAATGTTATGGTTACTGGCGGCCATTTACTGTGGCTATGTGACACATGAATGTTATGGTTACTGGCGGCCCTTGTCTGATTGTGGCTATGTGACACATGAATGTTATGGTTACTGGCGGCCCTTACTGTGGCTATGTGACACATGAATGTTATGGTTACTGGCGGCCCTTGTCTTATATTTGTGTACTTGCCTATTTAATTGAAACATTTCATTCATACCTTGATTACACATACCGTTTAAACATTTGTACACTTGCACGGCTCGATGATAGCTAATTCTTTCTGGTATTGACATCTAGATTTGTATATAGTACATGACTTGTGGTTGTATTTTGCTTATCAAGTAAATTGTGTGATATTTAAAAGCACACATAACATCCTGGCTTATTTATAAGCATATCTGAAAACCGTGGCCCAGAATGTGGATACATATAAAAACGTTTGATGAAATGGTGTTTCCCAACCATGTTTTTTGTCGTGGATTTCGCTCATTTTTTAATTTAAATTATGTTTAGGCATACATGGAGCGATAAATATTTGCAATGATTTATCTACCATAAGAAGCGGAATTTAAATACCGTTAATATGATATATAGCAGTTGTAGATCGGTTTAGTAGAACAGAAATAACATACAGCCAAGTAACCATAACCCTTTATTTAAAACTGCGCGACGCTGTTAATATCAATAACATATTTAGGGTACCTCTATATAAGTCGTCAAAATAGGGTTTGCTTCCCTATATTTTCAATGTTAACATTCGATTTCGTGTTCAGTATATCCCAGGGCTCATAAAAAAACTTAGTTTCGTTGAGATGTAGGGGGGGGGGGGTGCATGGTAGCCATATGTAGCCCATCGCCTAAATATAGATAGTAATAGTAACATCCCTATAGTCCTACAGTTACAATTAATATGCAATATCGGCCAAGTGGTCGCAGCCACTGGTTTACACTTTAGTCCCAAAAATACAGATAGCGATGGATCTCGGTCAATCTTGTGCTTGTATATATGATTTCGGCCAATACGGGCTCTGGCATCACAAGATAAATCACACAGGAAAGTATAAATATGCCATTATACTAGCCTACTACCTTCTGACATCACGAAATGAGAACTGACAGATTTGACCCTGATACTGACATCCAATCAATTACTGTATTCACGTTCAGGTGCAACTCAAACTATCAAATAATCGGATTCTATTTTATTATTTCTTGAAAATGGTATGAAAAAAAATGTTTGCCATCCTAAAAACATTGCCTGGTGCAGACGCCAGCAGCTGACATAATAAATTGGGTTTTATTGTTTGTAGAGAGTAGAGGGTTGCATGCATTATATGTTATGTTTGCCATAAGTTGAACATAATTATATTTAACTGAAATATTGTACGTTGTACTCTCTCATATTGCTAACGGATGATATTTTGAATCAAACCCTGCTCATTGCTGGTCATTAAAGCGAGAGCAATGCGACCATAAAACTCCCTAAGCGAGTAATATAAGGTAAGGTATAAAAACAAGTCACATCTTCAATTGGGTGAAGCTTTAGAAGGCTAATTATACGACTGCAATATTGGTCAGCGTCATATCTGCATTCAGCGATCAGTGATAAATTGGAGACGACAAGAGCCATAGCATGAATTAAACGCTGCGTTTTCAAAGCAGAATAGAAATAAACTTAACAGAAAGGTGAAAAGCGACAAATAAATAATGATATATATCAGAGGTGGAGCGTGTAATTTTTTGATGGAGTAGCAGCCATTTAGATTCAGTTAGCTAAATGATGGATGTTTCTCGTGCCAAGTAAATATAGGGATGGATCCGACAAGACGGTGTGACGTCCAGAAATGACTTACCGTCACTTGGGAATAAAAACAAGTTCCCATTTTGATTGAAAATCAAGGGCAAACTGGAGAAAGGTAAAATTCACGGAAATTGATATGAGGTTCAGATGTGCTTTTTTGTAGTAATTGTACATTAATTAGCCTACTTTGTTATAGTACTGTAGTCTATTTATCATATATCGCCACAGCTAGGTACCCATGAGAACATATTTGGGTAGACATATACTTTCACAATCCACCATACCAAGCCTAAACCCCCCCTGTGAATCAAATCCTAGATCAGTCACGGAGGGAGGCCGTTGATAACATTGTTTTACTTTGGCTAATGAGATAAACATTGATATTAGTGAGTACATTGATCGCCTATATATCAATTAGGAAATGTATATATAGCATGATAGTCGATTCTTCCATAGTACGAAGAGTGAACGAAGAGTAAACTCTGTAGTGTCGTGACCTAAAAAGCAGTATCTGCGCAGTATCTGCTTAGTTTACAAGGAGTATATACTGCTTTTTTGCTTTGTAGAGCAGTGTAGTTTCATTGTTAGTCACAGTGTCACATATACTTCTTGCATTCAACACCATGAAGGAACTACATGAAGTAAGGTACCATATAAGATCACTGGCAATGTCATCATAATTACCTGTGAGAGTAATACCGGAGTAGATCATTGGCAATGCCATAATCATTAGAATACCTGTGATAGTAATTCCGGATTAGATCACTGGCAATGTCATCATAATTACATGTGATAGTAGTTCCGGTGTAGCCGTTTCAGCGTATCCCCCTTTCAGCATACCGGGGAGTACGTCAAAACTAGTTTCAGCTTACCGGGGGGTACGTTGAAACTAGTTTCAACGTACCCCCCGGTTCAGCGTACCGGGGGGTATGTTAAAACTAAGTTCAGCGTTGAAACTAGTTTCAAAGTACCCCCCCCCCCCGGTATATTGAAACTAGAAAAAATCAGCTGAGTACATATGGTGGGCCCACCCACATGTGCAACATGGTCAACGTGCACAAGAGTGGGACGCCGCCATGTATATATTATGGTTGAGTGAAGCAAAACGACCAAACTGCTGTAAATTAAAAATAGTTAGTCAAATCTTTATGTTCGAAAACGCAATCTCAAAATCTAGCAGACTGCAGCATATTTACTGATTATAGTCTAGGCATATTGTATAAATTTGTCCGATTATGGGTCTAGCTCGGGGTCTAACGTTGCGTTTCTGTGTGTTCGATTTTTTATGCGCCGGAAATGTGGTTGCGAGCATGCGGGCAAGGTAGGCCCCTATGCGTTTATCACCTGCATTAACCCCTTAAGCTCCCTCAAATTTTCATTAACCTATCAACCTCCCTGGTCATCTGCAGCAACCCCTTAAACTCCCTCGTTATCTGCATCAACCCCTTCAGCTTAATTTGTTGTTATTTTATCACTGAAAATAATTAGGGCCTATACAGTTCCATACAGTTTGGCACCAGTCTTTAAAACAGGCGGGAACATGGCCAACGTTACATCTGCAAGAGATAAATCGATAGTTAATAACGACAATGACAGCGCGAAACTATTTTTTTTTCGTCAGTTGACCCCAGCGTTTCAAGACTTCGTGCTACTAACATGTTTTTCGCTAGTTGCCATTGAAATCAATTTATTACATGGAGATTTAAGTGTTTCAAGACCGCGCGCAAGCAGTTTTTTTACGTTAGTTTCCATAGGGGTGAAAGGGTTATATGAAGACTAAAGTGTTTCGAGAACTCGCGCTAACAATTGTTCTCGCTAGTTGACATAAAGATTAAATAGTTTTATGTAGATTCAAGTGATTTGACACCTTTTGCTAACATATTTTTCGTTAGTTGCTCCAGAGATCAAAGGGTTATACTTATGGAGGTTAAAGTGTCTCTAAAATGTCCCAATGCCATGTAATGAAAATATGAAATATTATTTTTTGTTTTCATTGAAAGTTAACCGGTAAAATTGAGGGGGTAACTTGAAACTAGTTTCAGATTACCCCCGGGGGTAGCCTGAACAGGGGGTTAATCTGAAACTGTTACACCGGTTCAGATCACTTGCAATGACATCATAATTACATGTGATAGTAGTACCGGATTATATGACTGGTAATGTCATCATAATTACCTGTGATAGTAATACCTGATTAAATCACTGGTAATGCCATAATCATTACCGGTGATAGCGATACCGGATTAGATCGCTGGCAATGTAATCATGATTACATGTGATAGTAAATTATGACACATTGACCACTAAAATGTCACAAGGCAAATTGTCACCCACTTGGAGTTGTGGGTCGGGGTAGCGAGACAAAACTTCAAGCGGGTGAAAATGTAATTATACAATATACCAGACCCCTACACATATTGACCTGCTGGAAGCTCCGTAATTACCACTGTAGCGGGCTAATGTGTTGGCATTTGAACTGGTAGCTCATTGAGCACGCACGTCTAGCGCACAAAAAATGAAGAATTTTGGTCAGTGCGTTGTGATTCGCTGGGCGTGCGTCAGAATTCGTTCATGATTTGACGAGAACGCTGGATACACGTTATCCATTTATTGTGTTCGTCAACCCCTGCGCATATTTTCTGCATGTTCAAAAAATGTGAGCGTTTTTCCACGTATGAATGTAGACGCCAGAAGAACGTCAGAGCAGCGTTAGTCTAACGCTAGGCGCAAGTAGAGAACACGCTCTAAATTCTTTGCGTTTCCGTTGACGGAAGTTTGTCCCAGTCACACGTGAACGACGCACAGTCTACGCATAAAAAAATAACAATTTCAGTCCGGATTGTGAAAAACGTCGCAAGCTGGTAAAGAATGCACAGCGTGTTTTCAACGCAAATTTTCATCTGACCAAAACGTGTTATTTGTTCGTCGGATTAAAATCAATAAGGGTGAAGGGTCTTTTTCTGTGGCGCCACCAACATTGTGGAATTATCTCCTCGGAGAAATTAGAACAGTTCACTCTTTCAGAAAAAAATTAAAAACTTTTATTTCAATCAAGCTTTTCCGACCTATTTCTTTTGTGTCCTGCTATGCTCAGTTGGTGACCCGGAATGAAATAACGACTATGGAACTGAACACCTGTTCTGATTTTTGCGCCTATGAGCTCGGGACACCGAGGATTTAGGCGCTATAGACGTTTATAATTATATTCATTCATTCATTCATGAACAGCGCTTTGCTAACGCGTTTGACGCATAACAGTGCGCATTAGACACTAGAATGCTAATGTCGACGATTATAGTAAATTTTATCAGTTTGTTTTGAACATATGTATGGTGTATTCGTTAACTTTGTCGCCCTGCTAACGCGCAACGCGGTGGCGAAACGCTGTGTATTCGCTGATTTATACACCTGATTTATTTATAACACGCTGTATATTCGTCTTAAACTCGCTGGCTCTTCTCAAATCCTGACAAAATTCATGGACGCACAACGACGCACTGCTCTAATTTTAGTCACTCAAGGCGTGGGCTGTGCGTCGTGTATGTGTGACTGGGGTATAAGCGTAATATAAGCAGATAATCTGCCTTTAGCAGATGATCTGCCTTAAGCTGTGTAGAGCAGAATTGGTGAGTGGTAGATCAAGTACATCTGAACTATAGCCACGCGCAATTTATTTACACTGGCTATTCATAGTATGATATTTAGCAGGGTAGAATCCAAAATGGCCGACTCACACAAAGAAATAACAAAGGGAGTGACGGTCATTTTGGATTTTTATTATAAAATAATCAAAATGAACAACTAAACAAACGATTCAACATGGTGAAATGAAATGACTTAATAAAATGAAATTATCGGACATATCCGTATATGGCCTATATTTTCTGAGCCCACGTGTGTGTATGCTTAAAAATGAGTGTTATTTATATTTATAAATATCCTATATTTTTTTAATGAAAGAATATTGAGGCCTTTGGGCTGGAATCATATGTATGATTTTTTATTCGAAACTTTTGTGTCTAATTTTTATCCACTTGTTTTTACATAATTTGTGTGTGCTCAATTCAAATCTGTCAGATAGCATTCTATATTTGGTGATGTTCACCTTCAAATTAGCAAAGCACAAAATGGCTGCCAACATGTAAAGAAACCCTCGTATTTTCTATGGTTTTTCGCACATGAAAGAAAGCACAATTGATGGTTTCTGCAAGATTTTTATTATATACATTTTTCCTACTGACCTGAATATTTATTTAAAAAATACAAAATGGCCGCGATATTTACCTTCATATGAACAAGAAAAAATGACTATCAAAATGTAAATTGAACCCTTTTTTTGTGGCTCAAAATTGATAAATTTATTGATTTTATATGATTTAGGGCCGACAAAAACATTTCTGATGTTTTTTGTTCATCGTCTGACCTATAGCTTATCGTAAAATCCAAAATGGACGCAATTTTACATAATTATTTACTATTAAAAAAATGACGTAATTTTTATTAACAACAATATCAAAACATATACTGTGCCTAAGCATAGTTTCGAGTGCGTTACAACCTAATCTGCCGTATTACGTAGTCTATTTTTTAGTTTCCATAAGAAAACGATTTTATTTGTGTGTTGATGGTAGCTATTTTGAACTTGAAAGTCAATTATAGGTCATTTTGTTGGGAAAACATCAGACATATATTTATCAACTCTGAATCATGCATAAATCAGAAATAGTGCAACAATGTGTATGCAAAATATGGTTTTGGCGGCCATTTTTTGTTTTGCTTATTTTAAGGTGAATGACACCAAAGATAGAATGTTATCCGACACATTCAAATTCAGCAAACCCAAATTATGTAAAAATAAATCTGCACTCAAATGTGGAGTAAAATGCAATGTTGCATATTTTAGCCCAGGCTAATTATACACTTTTTTTTAAAAAAGGCTGCAATATTCTCGCGTTTAAAAATATATATGCCATTTACAAATCTAAATACCACTCAGTTTTAAGCATATACACATCTGAGTTTAGAAAACATAGGTCAAATATAGACAAGACCGATAATTATGTTTTTTTGATCATGCTGACTAGTTTATTTTGTTCTCGATTTTGATTATTTTGTAAAAAAAAAATATGTTCGAACGTATTTGTAGAAATTACTCTTTCATCGACTGCATCATGCAATACATCATTAGAAACTTGGTAACTTGGTAAAATAGAACAGCAACGACAGACGTTTGCGTGACCCCACCCCCTACATTTAGACAGGAATGGGGGTAACCCCTTATAAGGGGTCAAAATATAAAGTTGACCTTACTTAATGGCTGGTAACATCTCATTTCATATTTTGGACATATCAAGGTTTTAAAAAAAATGGTGTGGGGGAGGAGCGGAACGTAGGGTGGTTGTAGCCCATGCCTAAATATTTTTCTAAAATTATTTCAGCTCATGAAACAGGGAAAGAACAATGGTGTAATAAATACTGCCAGAGAATATTCTATCATATCTATATCATATGGATTGTGACTTACTTGTCAATCCACCACCAGGCTGATATCACAAAATAAGGCGTCCAGCACATGATGAACACTAAAACTGAAAACAAACAAATATATCAACGGATGGATCAGACAGTAACATGGTTGATACAGATTGAGCACGAGCAAATTCCAGCACTTTTCAAGCATTTTTTAAATGACTTTAATGTCGTTTTAAAGCACCTAATTAATGAGAACACTCAAAAGTAAAACAAATTGTATTTTAATGATGAAATAAAACTAAAATTTCAAATTAAAATCGCTGTCAGAAATAATATCCGCTCAGATTCATTTCTCAATTATTCTTTAAGCGTTTGCACAAAAATTCAAGCACTTTTCAAGGCAAGTTTTTCATTCTCAAATACTATTCATGCTATTTTCAAATTTAAGTACTTTTCATTGAGAGCCTGGAAATTCAAGAACTTTTCAAGGCTGTGCAAACCCTGAGTACGTCAAAGTTAACCTCTATCCGCTCAACACAAATATAACAACAGATGGATCAGAAAGTAAATCTATGTTAACATTTACCCGCCTAACACAAATATAACAACAGATGGATCTGAAGGCAAATCAATGTTAACATTTACCCGCCTAACACAAATATAACCATCAGATGGATCAGACAGTAAATCAATGTTAACATTTACCCACTCAAAACAAATAGTCCCTATAACAACAGATGGATCTGACAGTAAATCAATGTTAATATTTACCGCCTAACATAAATATAACCAACAGATGGATAAGACAGTAAGTCAATGTTAACATTTACCCGCCTAACACAAATATAACCATCAGATGGATCAGACAGTAAATCAATGTTAACATTTACCCACTCAAAACAAATAGTCCCTATAACAACAGATGGATCTGACAGTAAATCAATGTTAATATTTACCGCCTAACATAAATATAACCAACAGATGGATAAGACAGTAAGTCAATGTTAACATTTACCCGCCTAACACAAATATAACAACAGATGGATCAGACAGTAAATCAATGTTAACATTTACCCACTCAACACAAATAGTCCCTATAACAACAGATGGATCTGACAGTAAATCAATGTTAACATTTACCGCCTAACATAAATATAACCAGCAAATGGACAGTAAATCAATGTTAATATTTACAGCCTAACATAAATATAACCGACAGATGGATAAGACAGTAAGTCAATGTTAACATTTACCGCCTAACATAAATATAACCAACATATGGATCAGACAGTAAGTCAATGTTAACATTTACCGCCTAACATAAATATAACCAACAGATGGATCAGACAGTAAGTCAATGTTAACATTTACCCACTCAACACAAATAGGCCCTATAACAACAGGTGGATCAGACAGTAAATCAATGTTAATTTATTTATTAATCTATTCAAATATATTTATAAAGGGTAGAAATATTATTAGCCTTCAACGTTTCTGCATAATTGTGCCTTGTTTATGTTATACATTTACATAATATATGGAAACACATATTTGAACACTTATCATAGGTAAAATAGTTTCAATAACTAAAATAGAAGGTGCATAAGACATTTTAGCTTATAAGCCTATGATATATATGCATTCGAGGTAATTAAATAGGTTTACACATGTCTATACATGTACATATATAGCAAAGTGTAATGAAAAGAAAATACAAATGTCGCCGCACTAAAACTCCTACAAAAACCTTCAAAAATAGGAGAATGCTTTAAGACATCTACAGCAATATCATTTTTGCAGCCCTAGCTAGAATTGAATAAGAGTTTGATTATTAGCGACAAAATATTTTCAGGTTATATTTAAAAGCAGAAAATGTCTTCTTATTTCTAATTTCTAGAGGTAACTTATTCAAAAATTCTAGACCCATTTACACTGAAAGATGATTTATATGGAGAATTATTAAACCTGGGCTGCTGTAGAGTATCACTTGCTGCATTACGTGTTGAAACAGTATGCTATTCAGAAACGGAGGGAAACAGATCAGATAAGTAACATGGAGCTAGATTCGTAGATTTATAAGTGAGACAATATAACCCTTCACCAGCTTAACACAAATATAACAACAGATGAATCAGACCAATGTTAACCAATTATTAAATTTTACCCGCTCAACATGACTTTGAGAACAAAATGTGTGTTTAGGCATAAATGTTCAATGTTTGTTCTCAAATGAAATAAATCTGAGCAATTTTCACTCACTTGAAATTAGCGAGACACAACTTCAATATATTTTAATTTAGCGGTTAAAGTGTTAAAATAGAGATCCACATGAAAAACAGGGAATAAGCTTCAAAATACATGTATCCACATCTGAAAACCAATATTGATTTGATGCAGACTCAATGTTGTAGCAATCGAATTAATATTAGGTCGCTTTCCACGTATCTCTTTTATTATACCACAAAAATAACTTATTAGGATGAAGTGTAATCACTAGTCAAAAGTTAATGTGTTGAATATACAGCCAGTCAGTAGGCTACATACAAAATGGGAAAGTAGTTTAAATACATAATTAAAACATGTATGTCGTGGCGCGAGCGCATAGAAACATCCATCACCAAAACAATAACAAGCAGCTAACATACAAGTAAGCACATGAACCGATGAAAAAAGAACAGTGGATTTTCAATTCAAGTGTTGTACATTTTAGCATCGCCCAAATGTTGGGTCAGCATCTAAGACAGTGGCCCAGCATAAAACCAAGAAGGGTTTGCAGTTTACAGGCAGTGTGTTAACTCACCTATGACAATGGTGGTTTTGAGAGTACGACTGCGGGCACGCCCCATGTTGCCCGCTCCTGACCGCCTAAGTATGTGCCTCTTACGGAATCGTAATCCTTGTAGAGATGTTTTAGGTGTGGCTGAAACATACGCATCACGATGTTCTGACTTATTGCTTGGAGATATCATATAATATATAAAACGCATTACCATGTGGTGATAAATTCAAAAGAATCTGAACACAATAATCTAATAATTTAACTCATTTCGTCTTGGAGGTTCACATTATGTACGAATAAATGAGCAGATGAAAGGATACATGGCCAACGAATACAAATGAGGTAGTATGGAACCTTTCTGGATAATGATACTAGCCCTCGTCAATGGAGACTCTGCTAACAAACATTTGAAGGTGAATGAAACGGCCATTTTAAATTTTATTCTTGAAAAAAACCTCGACAGAAACATTTACTCATGATACGCCATAATCGCAGCTTTAGCTGTATAATTATAGTAGCAGTGAAGAAATATAATTTTATCATTATGACGCATGATCATGCTAAGAATTTGTGCGCCTCTGAGCTCTGTCTGCTGAGGACATAGGCGCTATAGAAGTTTTATTGATTGGAGCTTGTCCAGAACTGGTAGGCCTACTGCAATTGCAACACGTCGGAGGTGCAACTAAAACTGAGAAAACTGAAAAATTGTCCCTTCAAACTCACAATCTCTAATTAATAGTTTGGACGAAACTATTGTTGTTGCTATTTTTAGTTTTGGACAAAAAATTACCACCCCATTTATCCCTCGGTCTTTATCCAATCGTCTTGACATTTGACCTCAATAATTCTAGGGTACCCGAATAGGTTGCTATGTCTTTTCTAAGCGATCCACCTAATAGTGTGTGAGTACCGCGGGGTTGAATTTGGAAAAAATCCCATAGAAATAACATTGGCAAATTGGCTGGGTTAAAGTCTCCAATATCTCGAAAACCGTGCGTCTGAGGCTAAAAAGGAGTGAAAATTGGGCCCTCTATGTAAATTGAACACCCTACAGATATAAGATTCATACATAGGACACCAGGACACCACCTCGGGGCGGTTCCATTATGGTACAATAGAATCCCCTATTAAGGAGGAAAATGTTTATTCTACAAATGACACCAAAAAAATACAAATTAAATAACATGACAGGATGACGACCATTAGGACTCAAGGAGTCACTGGCATGGAAGCCACCTAAGTATAAAAAATAAAAAATATGAAATACTATATAATATAGTAAATCACGATACAAAATTATTATACAAAATATTATGCAGCTTGTCTGATTAAATTTAAAAGGGACTGTGCAAATGAAAAAAGTTTGCATAAATATGGGATAGGATTTTAACTCAAAACATAAATTTATCAAATCTCAATAATCCCCACCCAGCTGAAACTGTCAGTCGCGTCAGCGAGACACAGCCACAAAATGGGCGAAAATTACAAAATGTAAATAACATTGAGGCCAAAAGGAAAATGTATATATAAATATATATATATATACATACACACATACATATTCAATGAATTAGGTGGGTGTTGTCAAATTACAAACATAACAATTATGAATTAGACAAATGTCAGAATATTTCTCTATTAGAAAGTGTTTAGTATATTGTCAAAAACCTTTTAAACTATGAGTGAGTACCTTTTCTAAAATTGATAAATGTGTGGTATTTAATAAATGTAGAATTTGGTTTACGATCAAACTCATGTTTAAAGTGGGCATTTCTCAGTTTGTTTTTCACCCTTGTGGTATTTAATAAATGTGGCATTTGGTTTCTGATACAATTACGAGCAAACTTATGTTTAAATGGGCATTTCTCAGTTTGTTTTTCCCGCTTGCTGAGCCCTTGGGGAAATGGACAGAGATCGCATTATAAAATTTGAAAATGAAATATCTTGGTCGAAAAGGAGTAAAATTTGGACCCGCAGGGTTAAACTACTAATTATAATCAACTTTCCAAACATAATAGAAAATGGCCGCCAAAATTCAAAATGGCCGACAAGTAAGTGGCCGATATGTAATTTTTTTTCTTAAATCCAGTCAAATCAGGTAAAATCAGCCATTATTGCCCAGCTCTATTCCAACTGTCCAAACCCAAAACGTCAGCAACAGGCAACAGGCGATCTAGTTATTATTAGTATTACGAGTCAGTGTCGTGCACTTAATTTACTAAAAATTCTACATTTCATCATTGTTATTTGGAAGTTCTTATTAATCTATCCTAGTCTTGTTGCGGATAAGCTTATCTACAACAAGAGTGGGCGGGGACCCTGGTGTAGTGTTTACGCCACATGTCTATCGCGCCGGAGCTGGTGCGTTCGACCCCGCTCTGGTAATAGTGCAGGATCATGTGTAATATGAAAATGTCCACAATAAACCACAGAATGAGAAAAAGTTTGATGGAGTTCGCACATGGTCGTCAAAACCCTCTTAAAATTCCAAATGGCCGCCATGAAATCACTAAAGTTATCATATCTTCATCAATAATTGAGATCAATATTGACAAAATTATTTCAACAAACGATAAGTTTTTGCTATCAAAAAATACAATAAGACTAACGATACATTTATTTGACATCATTATCATGCTAAATGCTGAATGGCCGTCATGAAATCACTGAAGTTAGCATGTATTCGTCAATAATTGAGATAAAGACGAGATTATTTCACTAAGCCACATATGTAGTTGGTATCAAGGGATGCGATGAGCACACGATACCTCTACACGAATTCAATACATGTATCATACAAAATTCAAAAAGCCCACTATAACCTGATAACATCATCACTGAATAACATTATCACATCTTCCTCAATATTTCAGACGGAGGCTACCAGGGAAAACCGTTGCACATTTTCTAACTTTTCTCGCTTTAAAAATCAGGATCGTACCTGAAATACTACATCAGATAAAAAACGACCATGCTGAATGTCACATCAAACAATATAATAGGCCCGTCCCCCAATCTGCTATGGTAGTTGAAAAATGCCCCACCCCCCCCTCACGGACTCAATAATTCAGTATTGTGGGGAGCCTATGTGAACGAGAAGTAGCGTGCTTGCTTTCAGACTGCAGGTGTAGCCGTTTCAGCGTACCCCCCTGTAGAGTAACAGAATTAATAATTTTGAGCGTTATTCAATTGTTTGCTCCAAAAAATGAGAGGTCGCCAGTAACCCTTTGTTTTTTGGACGAGAACAGCTCATAATGCTATGTTAGAAGCATCGCACCATAATTCTGTTGGTGCTCCAGCAACTGGATGAGCGAGCATTGTTGCTTTAGCTACAGCTAGTTTAGCGAGCTTGAAAGCTCGATCGTGTACATCAATGTTCTGTGATTTTTTTATGCGAACGATGCTTCTTCATCTTGTAAAGTAGGGCTAATTTACCTGCTGCGTAATGAATGAAACGGTAGAAATAAGCCACAATTCCAAGAAAGCGCTCAAGCTTAACCAACGTAGCCGGCTTTGGGTACTGAATGATACCATCAGCTCGTTCAGGAGGTATAGATATTCCCTGTTTGCTGATATGATGGCCAAGAAAATTGGTTGTCCAAATATACATTTATTAGGGTTGATTACCAGGCCAGTTTCACGTAGGCGAATGAAAAGTTGTTTTAAATGATCACAATGTTTCTCTGGACTTTTGCTTCCAATGATTATGTAATCCATGTGAACATAAAAGAAATCTATATCTCGAAGCAGCTCATGTATGTTTCGTTTGAAACACTGTCCAGCATTTTTCAGTCCATAGACCATTCTGTTGAACTTAAACAATCCTAGAGTAGTGATTATGGCTGTTTTATGCTGGCTGTGCTCATCAATTTTGACTTGCTGATAAGCACGACGCCGGTCAATTTTTGAAAATATGGCATATCCTGCTAAGTCATCATTAAATCCTTCCCAGGAAGGCAATGGGTATTTGTCAGATTTTGTCGCACGCAATGTTGAGACGTTGAAAGTCGCCACATACCCGCCATGAGCCATCAGGTTTCATAACTGCATGTACAGGTGATGCCCATTCAGAGTCACAGCGCTCAATTATACCCTCGGCTTCCCACTTTAGAATCTCTACTTCGACAGCTGACTTTTTATCTCCATGATAGTCCGGCAGCAGAATGCCCAATATTGGCCTCACCCAAAATACTTTGATATAGTTTTTCTCTGCTGATTATTTATCTTTGGGGTCTACATAAAGTTATCTAGGGTGGTGTGGAGGTGCACCTTTGAGCAATTATAATTATTCAAGATGGCCGCCATGGACTCGAAAAAGCTCTGAAAATTCCTCAGTTATGATGGACTCGACTTTATAAAGGGCAAACACGCGGTTGATATGTCTTGTAACAATGTATGCTTGTCAAATTTTATTCACATAAATCTGTTTTACTTCTAAATAGTTTAAAAATGCAATAATGGAGACCATTTTGGAATCCAAAATGGCTGCCGTATGGCTAGAAGTTCAGTTATAATCATATGAAACAAAATTATATATGGGCAAACGATAACATTTAGACTTATGGCTACCATGCACCCTCTCCCCCAACATCTCAACGAAACTAGGTTTTGTTGGAGCCCTTGGAAATACTGAACACGAAACCAAATGTTAACTTTGAAAATATATGGATGCAAACCCTATTTCGACGACTTATATAGAGGTACTCTAAATATGTTTTTAACAACGTCGCGCAATTTTAAATAAGGGGGTAGGGTTACTTGAATGTATGTTATTTCTGCTCTGGTAAACCGATCTTCAACTGCTATATAACATATCAACGGTAATTGAATTCCGCTTCTTATGGTATATAAATCATTGAAGTATAATAAATAACATCGCTTCATGTATGCCTAAACATAATTTAATTTCCAAAATCAGCGAAATCCACAACAACAAAACCCCGATGGGAAACACCATTTCATCAAATGTTTTTTACATGTATTCACATTTGGGCCACGGTTTTTCAATCCATAATATGCTTTAAATAAGCCTGGATGTTATGTGTGCTTTTATATTTCACAAAATTTTTGTGAAAGACAAATACAAAATGGCCGCCTTCTGTTTTTTAACAAATGTGTAATTTTGTGCATTTTACTTGACTCTGCATCGAAATAATGGACATCAAGCAAAATTAGAATTATGTTTTATGTAAAAAAAACTTCTATTATATGAAAAATGATAAAATACAAAATGGCTGCCATCTGTTTGAAAAATTGTATATATCGACACAAAAAACAACAACCCAAGTTAAAAACGTATACCAACATCTTTGATATCAGTTGACAGATACTATCAAGGGCTTTTACATAGATATATAATATGTTATTCCTAGTAAATACGAAATGTATACAACAAAGCACTAAGTTTGTATTTCATCCCTCTATATAAACAATTTTAGTGAATACAAGCAGGACTTCTCGTAAATGTTAATTTTATATGATATAATGCTTGTTATTACTTTTACATTCTCTGGTGCAATTTTTAAAAAGTGATCACAGCCACTTTAAAAGGTATTTCAGCAACTACGGTGATCTTGACCACTGAAGAAGTCATTACAGCCATTTTAAAAGTTATCTCAGCCATTACAAAAATGATCTTGGCCACTGAGGAAGTGAAAACAGCCACTTTGAAAATGATCTAAACAACTTCAAACGTGATCTTGACAACTGAAGAAGTGATTATAATCACTTAAAAACTTATCTCAGCCACTACAAATGTGATCTCGGCCACTGAATAAGTGATCACAGCCACTTTAAAAAGTATCTAAACCACTACAGAAGAGATCTTGATCACTGAAGAAGTGATCACAGCGCCTTTAAAAATTATCTCAGCCACTACAAAGTGATCTTCGCCAGTACAGATACATGTACTTTACCAATATTTAAACCACGACAAAAGTAATGTTGAAATACAAAATGGCCGCCTTCTGTTTTTTAACAAATGTGTAATTTTGTGCATTTTACTTGACTCTGCATCGAAATAATGGACATCAAGCAAAATTAGAATTATGTTTTATGTAAAAAAAACTTCTATTATATGAAAAATGATAAAATACAAAATGGCTGCCATCTGTTTAAAAAAAATTGTATATATCGACACAAAAAACAACAACCCAAGTTAAAAACGTATACCAACATCTTTGATATCAGTTGACAGATACTATCAAGGGCTTTTACATAGATATATAATATGTTATTCCTAGTAAATACGAAATGTATACAACAAAGCACTAAGTTTGTATTTCATCCCTCTATATAAACAATTTTAGTGAATACAAGCAGGACTTCTCGTAAATGTTAATTTTATATGATATAATGCTTGTTATTACTTTTACATTCTCTGGTGCAATTTTTAAAAAGTGATCACAGCCACTTTAAAAGGTATTTCAGCAACTACGGTGATATTGACCACTGAAGAAGTCATTACAGCCATTTTAAAAGTTATCTCAGCCATTACAAAAGTGATCTTGGCCACTGAGGAAGTGAAAACAGCCACTTTGAAAATGATCTAAACAACTTCAAACGTGATCTTGACAACTGAAGAAGTGATTATAATCACTTAAAAACTTATCTCAGCCACTACAAATGTGATCTCGGCCACTGAATAAGTGATCACAGCCACTTTAAAAAGTATCTAAACCACTACAGAAGAGATCTTGATCACTGAAGAAGTGATCACAGCGCCTTTAAAAATTATCTCAGCCACTACAAAGTGATCTTCGCCAGTACAGATACATGTACTTTACCAATATTTAAACCACGACAAAAGTAATGTTGACTATTGAAAAAGTGATCACAGCCACTTTAAAAAGTATCTCAGTCGCTACAAAAGTGATCTTGGCCACTTTAAACGTTATCTAAGCGACTAAAAATGTGATCTTGTCCACTAACAAACTGATGTCAGCCACTGAAAAAAGTTATCCAAGGCACTACAGAGTGATCTTGGCCACTGAATAAGTGATCACAGCCACTTTAAAAAATATCTAAATCACTAGAAAAGTGATCTTGATCATAGAAGAAGTGATCACAACCACTTTAAAATGATCTAAACCACTACAAAGGGATCTTGACCACTGAAAAAATTATTAACATCACTTTAACAGTTACTTCAGCCATTACAAAAGTGATCTTGGCCACCGAAGAACTGACCACAGCAAATCATTTAGTATCTAAACCGCTACAAAAGGGATCTTTACCACCGACAAACTAGCTTAGATAACTTTATCAGTGGCTGACACCATTTGTTAGTGACCAAGATCATCTTTGTAGTGGCTGAGATAACTTTTAAATTGGCTGTGGTCACTTCTTCAGTGGCCAAGATCACTTTTGTAGTGGCTGGGATAACTTTTATTGTGGTTGTAATCACTTCTTCAGTGGTCAAGGTCCTTTTTGTAGTGGTTTAGATATTTTTAAAGTGGTTGTGATCACTTCTTTAGTGGCCGAGATCACTTTTGTAGTGGCTGAGATCACTTTTAAAGTGATTGTTATCACTTCTTCAGTGGTCAAGATCCCTTTTGTAGTGGTTTAGACCATTTTTAAAGTGGTTGTAATCAGTTCTTGCTTGAGTGGTCTAGATCACTTTTGTAGTTGCTAAAATAACTTTTAAAGTGGCTGTGATCACTTTCCCAGTGGCGAAGATCACTTCTGAAAAATAGCATCAAAGAATGTAAAAGTAATAACAAACATTTATACCATATACAATTTACATGAGCGAGTTGGTATTCACAAAAAAAACGTAGAAAATTGTTCACATGGAGCAATGAAATACAAACTTAGTGCTTTGTTGGACATTTCGTTTTTAACAGAATGGGAATAGGAAAATAAGAATAAGAAAATAGTATGTATCTATATAAGAACCCTTGATAGTGACGTTCAACTGATATCAAATCAAAGATGCTGGTATTTTTTTTTATTTCGATTTTTCTTTTTTGTGTCGATATATATACAATGTTTTCAAACAGACGGCGGCCATTTTGTATTTTGTCCTTTTTTGTTATTTTTCAAATAATATTTTTTTTATAAAACATAGCTCTAATTTTGCTTCGTGTCCATTATTTCAATGCAGAGTCAAGTAAAATGCACAAAATTACATGTTTTTTTAAAAAAGAGCACACATAACATCCAGGCTTAATTATAAGCATATTGAAAAACCGTGGCCGAAATGTGGATACATTTAAAACACGTTTGATGAAATGTTTTTTTCCCAACGGGGTTTTTTTGTTGTAGACTTCGCTGATTTTTTAAATTTAATTATGTTTAGGCATACATGAAGCGATATATATTTGTTATACTGCAATAATTTATATACCATAAGAAGCGGAATTCCGTTACCGTTAATATGCTATATAGCAGTTGGAGATATATTTAGCAGAACAAATATAGCATACATTCAAGTAACCCTGCCCCTTATTTAAAATTGCGCGACGTTGTTAGAAACATATTTAGAGTACCTTTATATAAGTCGTCGAAATATGGTTTGCATCCCTATATTTTCAATGTTAACATTCGATTTTGTGTTCAGTATATCCCAGAGCTTCAAACAAACTTAAGTCTTAGCCATACGGCAGCCATTTTGGATTCCAAAATGGTGTCCATTCTTGTATTTTTAAACTATGGAGATGTAAAACAAAGTTAAGTGAATACAATTTGACAAGCATACATTATTACAAGATATATTAACCGAGTGTCTGCCCTTTATAAAGTCGAGTCGATCATAACTGAGGCATTTTGAGAGCTTTTTCAAGTCCATGGCGGCCATCTTGAAGAATTAAAATTGCTCCAAGATGACACCTCCACACCACCCTAGATATCTTTATTTAGACCCCAAAGATAAATAATCAGCAGAGAAAAAAACTATATCAGAGAATTTTTGGTCACCACCCTTAGCTTCCGGACTATGAAGTGGTCGACAGCGAGATGCTACAGGGATAGCGTCCCCTGTGTCGATGTGGAGGGGTTTCGCTAGAACAGTCACTTTCCCCATGTTATGCCCCAGTCACACTGTCGCGAATCATGATGGCGAACTGATACGGATGTGAATCCGTATTAGATCGCCAGCTGATTCACCACTGGCGTATTGTTCCGTGCTAGAGCATGTCAAAAAAGTTCACGGTTCTCAAAGGTTCGCCAAGCCGATACGGATGTTTCAATCTGTTTAAAACATCCGTACTGCCAATACGAACTATTTCAGTAATTAATTCCCCCTAGTGTAATTCCATCATAAATACCCCGTAACAGGGCCTAAATAACAAAGTCGCCTAACTCTGATGACAATTATGTTTCTTGGTATGATCTCTAAGATAAATATATTACCTTTCATTTGAGACCAGGTAACCCTCTGAAAAGTTATCCGAAAGAAGAATTTTAGAGCCGAATAGGTACCTACCCTCTGGTACCTGTATCTGACTAAAAAAATGTTTGAAATTTTTTCTCAAGATGAAATTCGCGTTTATTTCAATAATAACTTATTAATTGTAACATGCATTGATTTGAAATCGAAAAAATAGGGTGTAATGTTTAAAATGAGGTTGGGTTGTATTTTTTACACCCTTTAACGTCTAGAAGTTTGCTATTTTTGATTACTTAAAAATAGCCGTCTTACCATAGCACATCAAATTGAAGGGATCGTTCAGATAACACCGTGTAATGTCATACCTTCTTATTTATGCCATGTCAAATATATGTTGCATAGTTAGACTAGGTAACCTTGACAAAAAAATGCTCAAAAAGTTCAATATGGAACAAAATATTATCGCAGGACAAAAATGAGTTGGGCTAAAATAGTCTAACTTTTACTGTATATTTTGAAACTGCTCATACTGCAAATGACAGTATTGTTGTGTTATATTAGGTTGTGCTTCACATATGAGTTCCTAAATGTTGATAAAAAAAATGGTATATTTATACACAAGTAGATAAAAATAAATGTAAGTTAACCCTCTAAGCACTAAGTGAAATTTTAATTTTGACCTTTTTAAGTTATTTCTAGTTGCTTCAAAACACATCATTAAGTGTGTTGTTATTTTTTTCTGATCAAGGTGTTCTGATCAAAATTAAAAATTATCAAATAGATTGACGACCAAAGGGGTAAATTATTGTGCAAAAATTGTTTAAAATACGTAACTTGGTGCCAAATAGATACCGTCGACCCTCTGGTATCTGAATGATATTTAAATTTAATTCAAAAATAGTTTTTCTAATCTAGTCAGTTGGCCAGAGGCGGCCAAGGAGGGTTTCGTCACCACTTGAGCGTGCATAACTAAAACCTTTTTTACTATGTAAAGGGGACCTCTGGGCATAACTAGCACCCGGTTGTCGGCCTGCAGGTGTGTGCCTGTGTTTTTGAGGGGCACAATAAGATTTATTACGAAACCGCAAAAAAAATAATTCCGTGAGAATAAATTAATGTATTACAATTAAACAAAACGTTTTAAAAATGACACAGAATAGATCAGATATATGCACAAAATCATTTAAAATGTAGCTTATAATGAAATGAAGCACATTTGTTAAGTTATTGGATCACAACGAAAAATTAGTAAACCATAAACGGTTGAACCGAGTGATTTCCCTATGCAAGTAAAATCTTTGCAATTGATCAAGAATCAGCCTATTTTTCGAACCAGTTTTTTAGGGCGATAGTTATATGAAATATGCAGGATACTACTTTGTTGTGATATACCATATACTGTGCACGTGCAGTCAAAATAATAATATTAAACTCGATAGTATATAAAACATGACACCTGGGAGAACGATATGTATGCAGATACATGTAAAATAGATGCATAGAAATACAGTTACGGAGACCAGATAAATATACTTAATTATAATAAATAGAGATACTGTGGCATCAGCTTTTAAAAACAAATACTTTTTCTAAGCC
Organism: Flabesymbios commensalis; assembly: GCA_964017125.1. NCBI lineage: Eukaryota > Metazoa > Annelida > Polychaeta > Terebellida > Flabelligeridae > Flabesymbios > Flabesymbios commensalis. The sequence goes on along the minus strand of OZ024908.1, from coordinate 73,977,431 downwards.
GATCATGCTTCACAAACCAATAAAATATGAATAACTAGTAGCTCATAGTTTATCACATCAAGTATGAAACACGATACTGTGCTCTTAACATGTAACATACACATAAATAACATATTAGAATGTTGGCAATTCAGTAAAACATCGAGCTTCCATGTTTGAATGAACCATATTATCCAATTAGCAATTAGGAACAACACATCTGACGTCTAGCACAACTACACCACGAATTTGCAGTACACAAGTAGACATAGCTCTGGGGTAAAGTAGGCATTAGCTGACATCTCATTGGGATGGGCAGTGGTGGATTCAGCAATTGAAGTTAATTTGTTTACTCTAAATTCTAATACACACCACAGCTTGTACAGTCATCCTCAAATTGTAAAATTTACACTTTATAAAGCCATATTATGACATTATATGCTGAGTAGAATACAATATCTCCACATATAATTTCATTACCAGAACTCACACTGTAATATACAGTTAAACAAAATGTCATATATCGACTAGTTAATGTCATATAATCATATACATTATAATAGCATGTTGAGGAATTAGTATCATCTCTTAATACTCCATATTCTGAAAATATAGCATTCTATTGTGACAGTATGCTGATAACATTTAATACCATATACAATGATGTGAATGTAATATTTTTACACTACAGCTAGTGCAATATTATAGTATTATTATTTTATTAAAGTAACACATCCTGACACTGTAGTGCTCCATCCCACCATTGTATGGCAAATTGTGAAATATCCAACTATTTGAGTGGCATACTGCCCACTGGGCAAATGACGTTGTTGCGACGTTGAATCAACGTCTGTGACGTTGATTTAACGTCTCAACAACGTCGTGTGCCCAGTGGGTGAGGTATAAAAACATTAAGTTTTCATTATACTTTCAAATTTCGGCATACCGATATGTTATTGCCATATATTGTCATTATAATTGCATATTATGGTAGGCCCTACTATAATTATCATATGTCGACACTATCATGCCATAACATGAAATTTCAAGGTTTATGACAAGATTATACTATCATGACATTATTATGTCATGTGCCTACATTGTGATGCCATATTTTAACATTAAATTGTAACTTTAAGGTTCTATAATATCGTTTCTGTACACTATAGTACTGTACCATATATGCATGTAGATCTACTGACATAATGTATCATCATGACATATCGTGGCACATTCATGACATATCGTGGCACAGATCTGTTAACTTTACTCATATACTATTTATTAGGTAAGATAAAGCGGACATCTCACAGCAAATATGTTTATATCTTCATCAGCTAACTTTGTTGATATGAGTAATGTCACCAAACACACTATTTATTCAAACGTTGAAAATGGCAGATGTAAATTAAAAGAAGCGGAGCAGTTTGTGATCAAGCTGTACTATCCCTTTATCATCAACTGCTGTAGAAGTCAATTCACTTCCATGGTAAAAAGAAACAGATCTTAAAAAACACTCACAAAGGACGACTTACCCGAAACAGTTTATTAGAGTCTGTGCTGTGCCCATATTGCTCTCCTTGGTATAAAATAATGGTGACTTCTTATATAGCGCACATACAATGACACATATTACCCCTGGTCACTGGCCCTGTTCATTCATGTACCATTTCGACTCCCTTTTTGGAGCATATAACACCTGCAGCCATTTCGGCGCTAGAAACTAGTCGCACACATTGGCATCTCTGTCCTACGAGGTACTCATTTACACCTGAGTCAAGTGAAGCATGTGAGGGTAAAGTGCCTTGCCCAAGGACACAACATCGAAATAATATCCCAATATTGAGAGGGGAGAAACATAATATTTCTCTAAAAATCCTGCACCAAGCGGGATTCGAAACCGAACGGCAAGCAGTGACATTGGCAACGCTCCGCGCTCTAGCCATTACGTCCCTCTATATCTCCAGAAGAATATGATTATCAGCCCAAGCGAATTATGCAACCCATCAGTAGCTGATCCAGAGGGAGCGGCGCCCTCCTTTCAGTACCCCCTCCCCCCCTCCAAAAAAAACCCCTACTAATTTGGGCTTTTATATGCTCCAGAAAGCACCATTTTAAGCTTTAGATTTTGACACTTTTCTGGAGGAGCATAACCCCGGACTTCATTTTAACTGTTTTTTTGGGCTCAGTAGGTGATTTCAAAGACGATGTATAGAAATAAAAATATGTTTATTCTCGAAAACTCATGGTTAAAATGTTATTTTGCTATTCCTCTTTTGATCCTTGATAAAAAAAATATTGTCTTCAAGTATATTATAATAGAACTATATAACCTCCACATTATTTTTGATTTTTATTTGTGTTTTTTTTTCTGTCTATAATAATGTTGATTGACCGGTAAAATTGACAATGTAAGGGTGAATTTGGCGGCCATTTGGAAAATACTCTGTAGCTCTAGATCAAATAATATTTTCCTAAAGTATGTTAGAGTAAAGCGATATTACATCCAGATTGCTTTGGGTTTGTAATTGAGTGTTTTCTGCTCATAATAATGTTGATTGACTGGTAAAATTGACAATTTAAGGGTGAATTTGGCGGCCATTTTGAAAATACTCTGTAGCTCTAGTGCACACACATGAAAGCCGACAACCGGTCGGGGTTTCATTATAAGAGGTCTGAAAATATATCTAGCAAGGTTTTAGGTATGCACAAAAAAGTCGACACGAAAACCTTAAATAAGCTCTTTTCTGATTCCTGGCCAACAGACTAATACTGAACAAATGACTTTTTAAGTGTCGCTTAAATTGATCAAGTTTGTTACAGCTTCGTATGTTAATTTGTTCCAAAGTAAGGGGGCAGCTTTATTAAATGATCTATCATATGAAAGCTCAAAAGGGACATTATCTCCTTCTTGTGTGATTTAGATGTACGCCCTCGCCACACAGTCGTTCGTCCTCGCCACACGGTCGTTCGTCCTCGCCACACCGTCGTTCGCCCTCGCCACACAGTCGTTCGTCCTCGCCACACGGTCGTTCGTCCTCGCCACACCGTCGCTCGTCCTCGCCACACGGTCGTTCGTCCTCGCCACACCGTCATTCGTCCTCGCCACACCGTCATTCGTCCTCGCCACACAGTCGTTCGTCCTCGCCACACGGTCGTTCGTCCTCGCCACACCGTCGTTCGTCCTCGCCACACCGTCGTTCGTCCTCGTCACACGGTCGTTCGTCCTCGCCACACCGTCGTTCGTCCTCGCCACACGGTCGTTCGTCCTCGCCACACCGTCATTCGTCCTCGCCACACCACCGTTCGTCCTCGCCAGATTAATGTTCTCCCCTACCTGGCCCAATGTTTGCCCCTGCCAGGGCCAACGTTCGTACTTGCCAGAGTAATGTTTTCCCCTGCCTGGTCCAATGTTCTCCCCTGCCCCTGCCAGGCCAAATGTTAGTCACAGCCAGGCGCTGTTGATATCTTATAGCGGGGGCGAGCGACGTCCAGCGGGGGCGAACGGATAGGGCGATGATGAAGGTAGGTTTGCGGTCAAATTATCTCTCATTTTTAGACCGCGTTCAATAAACACACGTGCTGCAGATTATCTTTATTAATATCAACAGAGTCCACTGATTTATTACTTTCATTCTACGGTCTAACTGACATTAGGCCTAAGCTTGGCCTCGGTGAGTATAAAATGTGTCATTGTTATGATATTATGAGTATGAGTTATTAATTAATTATTTATAGGCCTATATATATATATATAAATTGTTTGCGTTTTCCTCGTCTCAGAATAACCATGAGTAACCATGAATAACCATGAATACCATAGGCATGATAGGGGCCTACCAGCCTACCTATTGTCTGTAGGCCCTATTGGCCTAGACTCTGGGCCTATACCATGTTTTTTACAGCGCTTAAATTTATAACAAAGACCATATGCCTACACATCAATTACGCAAAGATCTAGCCCTACCATTAAAATGTACATTTTTAATTTCAAATAAAAAATAGGCCTACGTTATTTGCTTCAGTCTGAGCATTCGTGCCGCTAATCTCTTGGCAATTACAGACTAAAATATAATATAACTTTTTTATATTGACGATTTTTCTGAAAAAAGACGCCTACATTTCATAATTATTCGAGCATAGACGTTTAATAGAGTAAATAGCCTAGTTATTGCTAAGAAATATGGGATCACAAATTTCGTGATTCATAAGAATGGAATGGTGTAAAGCGCTTTTAACATCATTGTTAATATGCACCCACATCTTGATACCAACATGAATTTATAAAACTTCTTAAACGCATAGCATTATTTCACGATATTATCTATCTATATCAATCAATTAAGTTGTGAGCGTCAAAGCGTGCCACAGTTTAGCAGCGTTACGTCATCAAAGTGGCCTCCCCCACACACATAAGTCAATTTACCATCGTTTGCTAAATGCTGGTACTGCATCGTAGCGGTGTGCCAGCAATAAACCAACATTGACTACGTTGACTATCCCATTGTATATCGGAATAAGACAAAGGGACTTATAATCAGAAAATATTCAAAATTCATGAGAACCCATAATGACCCGATCACCCCACCCTCTCGTCATCATCTGTACATCATTGATTTCATCACTGTTTTCGTAAAGCCACTTAAATGCCCATTTGTGCCTAAAAGTGATGTTAAACCTATTTTACTGGTACTTAAATCGAGATAAAGTATAAAACTACAGGTTATTTAGCCATTCAATCCGCTTTATCAGTGTGAGTAGGCAGTTTATCACAGCTCTAAGTGTTTTTTTAAATAAGAAATATAGGCCTATATATAATTAATTAATAACTCCTACTCATAATATCATAACAATGACGCATTTTATACTCACCGAGGCCAAGCTTAGGCCTAATGTCAGTTAGACCGTAAAATGAAAGTAATAAATCAGCGGACTCTGTTGATATTAATAAAGATAATCTGCACGTGTGTTTATTGAACGCGGTCTAAAAATGAGAGATAATTTGACCGCGAACCTACCTTCATCATCGCCCTTTCCGTTCGCCCCCGCTGGACGTCGCTCGCCCCCGCTATAAGATATCAACAGCGCCTGGCTGTGACAAACATTTGGCCTGGCAGGGGCAGGGGAGAACATGACTCAGGCAGGGGAGAACATTGGACCAGGCAGGGGAAAACATTATTCTGGCAAGGACGAACGTTGGCCCTGGCAGGGGCAAACATTGGGCCAGGTAGGGGAGAACATTACTCTGGCGAGGACGAACGGTGGTGTGGCGAGGACGAATGACGGTGTGGCGAGGACGAACGACCGTGTGGCGAGGACGAACGACTGTGTGGCGAGGGCGATCGACGGTGTGGCGAGGACGAACGACGGTGTGGCGAGGACGAACGACCGTGTGGCGAGGACGAACGACTGTGTGGCGAGGACCAACGACCGTGTGGCGAGGACGAGCGACCGTGTGGCGAGGACGAACGACCGTGTGGCGAGGACGAACGACCGTGTGGCGAGGACGAACGACTGTGTGGCGAGGGCGTACATCTAAATCACACAAGAAGGAGATAATGTCCCTTTTGAGCTTTCATACATAATAGTTTTTGTCAAGAATTATCCGGGCAGCTCTTTTTTGTAATTTTTCAAGACGGTAAATGTGGGTTTGTGAACAATTCCTCCGATTTATACTACAGTATGCAGTCAAAAATGGGCAGTATATAGCTGTTGAAAAACAATTTTTGTGAATCAATAGGAATAAACTGTTTAATCCGTTGTAATAAGTATATATTTTTTATTAATTTTGTTGTACACATTTTGAATGTGCACATCTCATGATAGAACATCATCTCCTAAACTTTTAGTTGTTAAAACACTTGGTATAACAGTGTCATCAATGTCTATATCAACTTTAGAATCAATTTTAAATGTTTTTGTCCACTGGCTACAAGCATGGAGCAGCATTTGGAAAAACTTGGTACCATATCATTTTGTTAACACCAATCAAAAGATTTCCCTGTGTCAACACGTAGTTTTGTTTCAACATGTTTTACATCGTTACACATAGTGGTCAAAGTCAAATCGTCTGCATATATCACTTCTTCTTCACTCATTCTTCTATCAGTATTGATAACTAAGATGTATATTATTTCCCAATAAAGTATTTGTCGCCACTTGAAGCCGTATATTGCTTCATCAATTTCAAACACAACTGGACATTGCTCAATTTATCTGATCAAGTCAAATTAAGTATTTATATATTTGTAGTGATGGCCAATGCATGGTACTATGCTGCTATGGTATTTGGCATGTCAAATGTGAACGCTCTACGAACACATCGCGTTGAATGGGCTTGCTGAGAAAATGCAGTCTGCTTATGGACAACACCACAGCATTGAGACAGCACTTATGTGTCAGCAATGATATTCTGCTGTCACTGGATCATAGCAAGGCTGCGGTCATTGTTGTACTCTCTGGACTAAAGCATGACTTCTCTATAAAAGGGAACGCTCTGGAATGGTTCAGATCTTACCTCAATAATAGAATGCAGTACACCATCATAAGTTATGCGTCGTCACCAGGAATAAAGCTGACGTGTGGAGTACCGCAAGGCTCGGTGCTTGGACCACAACTTTTCAGCCTCTACACACTGCCTCATGCTGCTATTGTACGAAAACATGACTTAAAGTGTCATTTCTACGCGGATGACACTTAGCTTTATATTACTCTAGAGCCTGATTCATGTTCTCCAAATTCCACTCTAGAGCGCATAGAGAAATGTATTGAAGAAATAGCGGCATGGATGAGAAGTAATTTTCTCAAAATAAATGCTGACAAATCCGAATATCTCATCTTCGGCTCTACAAAGAACTTGAGAAAGCTCAATGTTAGGTCAGTTCACATCGACCAAGTTTCAGTTAGTATCAAATCAAATCAAATCAAATCAAATAAAGTTTATTCTTCTTAATCTTTTCACAAGACATGTGAGATATGTGAGATATATGTGAGATATATACATATATCATTATCAAATGCTAAGTATTTGGGGGTAATTTTCGATTCAAATTTCAACCTGGAATCTCATATTAATGAATTATTATTATATAATAAAAGGATATTTTTATCATATAAGGAGCATCAGTAAGGTCAGAGGGTACCTGTCACGTGAATCTACAGAGAGATTAATGTGGATACCAATGACTTGATTATGGCATGCTGGAAAGACAGTATGCACTAATTATAAGATTTCACATTCGGACCATTTTGTAAATTAGCTTTTTCTGTAGTTTCCCCAGCGAAATTGTTGGTAAGTACACATACCAACCGAATCCAGACTAAAAAACCTTCTGAAGTAATTTTGTTGGAACTTCGTAGTGACGTATGTTGTTTATTAATGGTGAAACTATAGTACAGTAATGTTAGTCAGTAAGTTCGCCTTGAATTTAAATAACAACTCGTATCGGTACCCTTGGATATGAAAGGTTGTATCTGTCAATTGCCGAAGTGGTAGATTCACCCTTTCATATCCAAGGGGAGGAGCACATATACTGTGGTATATGTCAATGTTTTATCGCGTTATTTTTTTTGTCTTTGATGATGCCTTTTTGATGATGACTTTTTGATGATGACTTTTTGATGATGATTATTCATCAATAGATTAACACATTCAGACATCTAGTTGTATATAAGACCGACAAATATACACAATGGTAGATTGCCTCAATCAGCCGTTATGTCCACCAGTTGTCAAAATGTATTGATACATATAATAGTTACACTGCTCACCCTAGACACTGCTCCTTCGCATGTTAAAATGTGCAGATGGTTGACGTCATATTTCCCCCGCTCTCAATTTCAAGTATTGTAGTAAGCTTGTGATCGGCCGGCTGTCTTGCTAAAAGTACCCTGATCGGCTGGCGAGAATATTATGGTGGCGGAGGGGTGGGTGTAGACAGACACTAGCTGTCCGCATTTTGATACACGCGTGCCGTCTGTGTCTGGTCGGAACAGGCAGCACAGTGCTCTGTGTAATAATAGTAACTTCCCGGCAAACAAAAAACATTTCTATAACATTTGTACAACGTCGGCCCAACGTCCTCGACGTTGGTCCAACATTGTACAATGTTATACAAATGTTTTGTGTTTGCTGGGTTCAACATAACTTATAAATGTCCACTTGCTTTCCGAAAAGAGTTGTGATCCAGAGGCGTAAAACTCCACTCCCTCCTCGCACTTTTCTCTGCCATCAATATCCTGCTCTCATAATATTTTGTATGTTCTGGTTATTGTGTCAATAAAACAAAGTATATTTGTTACAGGTTGAAATGATACAAGATTATGGGGAGCCTCCGTAATCAAGGGGTGGCGTGCTCGGCCTCAGACCGCCAGGGCTCGAATTTCGGATCCTGTGTCTGGAGGGCAGTGTCATCTTATTCATCTCACCATCCTCATTAGGTTATCTGGGCAAATTTAGCATATTGTGCACAAAGGTGGCCAAAAATCCCATTTACATATTCACAGGTTGAAATATCTGACAATCAAGACCAAGAGCTAGCCTGTGACTGAAAATCTCACCCCATCAGGCCCATAAAAATTTACCCGCTGATGCTAATTAGTTCATCAAAGTAATTAAAAAAAATAGTCAGCTGCATCAGCAAAGGCGGATCCAGAGGGGGTGCGCAGCCGGCGCCCCCCCCCCCATTCAGGGTCCCAAAAACAAAAAACGACCATATTTCGGCCGAAATATGGTCTAGAGCGATGCCCCGGACCCCTCTAGAGCATATAAGTGCCAGCTGTGGTGTGTATAAATTCTTGCAAAAATCGGCGCCCCCCTGTCTGTCAATTCCTGGATCCGCCACTGATCAGGGAGGTCGTATCTGGCTCTCCAACCACCGGCGAAAAACACCCCGAGCGGGTTGATTTCACCCTACCTGGCCCATGCCCACTCCCCGATACAGCCATAGCATACCCCCCCCCCCCCGTCGAACGCCCACCAACACAGGCTAAATATTTTTTTAGCCAGCTAGACAAGCAGGTTGAACAGTGTTTAATGTTTCAAGCTGATTTTCTTCCATCGTATTCTTGAATATGAAATAAAAATTCCATTCCCTGATGACATCCCTTTCACAATATGTGTAGGCTTTATGATCATATACGGGTTATCAGACAGCAGACGGCGGCATTTTGAATCCGGATTATTCTTTACACATCAAAACGAAAATGTTCATTTTTGCAACTACACCATATGATAGGCCTACATCACTTGTGTTTTATGTATTCAAATAATATCTTTGGCTGCGAAACATATCATGTATGATATTTATTTTCATTGTTTTCTACAATGTCTAAGCATATAATTGAGGTGATTATAGCTGGTAAGATTCTGTAGTCATGTAGCTCAAATGCTCTCCGTTATGTTGTGTTACATTAGTAGTTTGTGATGAATCATACTTATTGTTTTACGTATGGCCACTGTATGTGACTTAGATCAGCATTGTCATATTACCCTAAATGTTAGTGCAATATACCTGCATATTTTTTACAGTACTTACATTATCTATCTTATTTTGTAAATTAATAGAAATTTTTATAACTTTTTCTATCACTAAATTATGATTTGAAACGAGCCAGGCTAGGCTGGATATACAATCATTCCAGTTTGAAATTAACAGATACATAATATTTCGAGTTCCAATTAAGATTTTAAATAGTAATATATTAATTTACTGCTAAGATATTTGTCTTGTTTCCATTTTGCCAATATAAGTTTGTATTCTGAAATGAAATACCTCAAGATAAATAATCTTTTAAGATTCATCTCTCATCTTTCAACATCACATAAAAAACGTTTGTCATTCTATGATCAATAAGATTTAACAAATTAACCGGAATATGGCACACCTAATTTTATACTGTATGACAAGTGGACTGCGTCCTGAATCTCTGATCCATAAAAAAATATTTGCAGTACCATTTCATCAAATACTGTTTAGGAAACGTTTATTGTATACCAAACCTGTGTTTATATTTATTAATATAAATTGTACAAAGCTTTATTTCGAATGCTATACACAATGCCTCGGCTGTTATATACCACTTCAAAGTTGAAGAGAATACTATATCTAAACATTTCCATCTAATAACAATTTATATTCTTTATTCACAAAAACACCATTACCCGTAGCCTACTTACAACATTCTGTTTGGCAGCCATTCCTCCCTTTACAGGTTTTTATGTTTGTATAATATCAACTAATTCACATATATTGAAAACAAACAATGTTGGGCGGAGAAAACATGTTATGTTGTTTTAATATACCCATCAGGGGTAGCATTACACATTGAAGGCATGTCAGTCTCCAGTACTAGAAAGTTGAGGAAACCACCATTATTTTCGTATTTTGTAACCAGGATAGATCTGGAAGAATGCCATTATTTCGAGCCCTGTCCATTCTGCGTTTAAAATATCCAAGCAATGACATGAATGATGTGCTTATTAGGGTTTTATGTTGGAATTCCCATTTATTTGATGATCCGGTCTGCTCGGTCAATTATGACAGAGCCACATGCTTCCTGGCACGTGCTTGAATTGGACTAGATCTAGATAGCTTACGGAATCCCCCTTGGTGTGAATGACGTCACACGGGAAGAGACCAGGGATGTGGCTAGAGGGAGAGGAGTAAGGAGATAATGTTGAACAATTGGTTCGCGAATACCAATTGACGCTGGAGGATTGGTACAGCAGCAGTACATCCCAGATAATCTATTTTTCTCATTTATGAATCAAATCTTGTACATATAGACCTAATAAACTTTTTTTTTTATTACAGCTACCTCTGAAGTTGACTGTTTTCTTTGGTAGTTGAAAGTTTCTACCCTTTTACTTAATTTCGTTGAATAAGGCGTATATGGGTCGTTTAAGACACCCCCCCCCCCCCCCTAGAGGTGTTACGATATATAACGCATTTATTCCATATACAACAAGCCTCTGACCCTATACGAGCTGCGGACATATTCAGCATTTCTTGGGCTATTAAACATTGTGTAAAACTCGATTAAGATATTCTGTGAAATGCAGTGACATCACGGGAAACTCCATTGAATTGCAAATCGGTGGAAACAGTGTTACATTAGACCCTCCACCCATACTTCATTGTATTAGCATTGGAGTTCAAGGTCAGTGAGTTTCACAGAATAGGCCTAATTCACTAAAAATTGTGACCGTTCACCACTAGGCCTATACTAGACGGGATACCCGCTGTAGTGGAAGTCTCATTAAATTGTAGCACGGCCGATTCTCAGTCAATTCTCAACCGATTTTCATTAAATTACGCAAGGACTTGCATTTTTAATTTGTGTGATGGTGCGAATGCGCATAGCTATAACCAGTAGTGTGCCCAGGGACTTCAGGGGTTCTCTTTAAAAAAGAAGTCAGTTTCTGGAGGTAGTTTTATCTGGGGGAAGTCGGTAAAGGAAGAGTTAAACCAGCATTGACTCAACGTCTCGTGGGGAAGTTGACCCTGTGTGCTTCGTTAATATACATCTATGGAACGATATTAGGGCCAATATTAAATATTGTTTTATTGCTTTGTGCTTCATGCTTTGATGCATTTTGCTTCATGCTTTGTGGCTTCCTTGTGGTTCCAATTTATATTTAATATTGCTTTGCTGTCTTATGCCTAGTGCCTTGTGGCCATGTGTTTTATTCTTTGTGGCTCATTTGTCATTCTATCTTGCAACATATGATAGCCTTTGTTGATTAGTACTGGGGCTATATGGCATATGTGTGCTGTGATATGATAATATTATCATTGTATTCTGCAAGGTGGTATCATGCGTCGTGGCTCGTTGCTTTTTACATCGGAAATGGTGAACATTATAATTTGTGATGGTCAACAGTTCCCGGTAATTACTGACACATATCTATTTTGAAATATACAATATTTCGCTATAGTCTCTATATGGAAGAAACAATTTTGCTTTTCAATTATCACTTGAAAAATGTGCCATTTGGATTTTCGTACCAAGTAGCAATGAAATTCGAAGTGGAGTTTGAAGAAGGCAACATGCCGTGGTGATGAACTAGCAAGGCACAATGCATTATGCAAGAATTGCCACACACGACATCAGGGCCACACATCAGGGACATCTGGTGAGTGAACGATGCGTCATTGATAGTTCAGGGGTATTAGTCTAAAACTGATAGAGACGTAGAACAAATTCGTAACAAGCTGAACATTTCAGCATATCTTGTTGAGACAACATAGAGAAACATATCGAAAGTCCTCTAAGATCCCCCTGGTATTATTGCCCAAAATTGGGGTAATATGGGTTAAATAGGGGTAATAAGAGTATAATAACAATAACTTTAAAACTATTTAACCTGGTTTTATAAAATAAAATATATCTATGTTTAAGCCCCCGCGGAATCCATTAAAAATATTTGTAATATACATCTCAATACAAGACGGATGAAGCGTGCAAGCGAGGACAATCAGTACAAACACAATACACATGCTGTCTTTGCAAACGCATGAAGACATAAATGGATGGGTGGCGAAACAACAAACCACCATGAATCCAAGATGGCCGCCGTTGTGGTCTACATCTTAGCATCCCATATTATTTCTAAACATCGGGTGGGGGTGTCGACCTCTTCACAAAATTATACCTTGTGGTTTCACCACACAATTTCATAGGCGCATATCATTAGAATTTTTCATTTATATTTTAGAGAGAGAGTCACGATCTTTTTAAAGATGTAGCGATTTACAGCAGGCTTGGGTTTGAATATTAACATCGGAGTAGAGAAAGATAGATATAAAATGTAGTCCCTAAGCTGGTAGTAACAAGGCATATGCTGCAGTTGATAGTTCCCCTGTATTGGCAACTCTCAGAGATTAGATTTGTACATAACATTTCCATGTGAAAATAGAAAAAAAAGCCCGACGTTCAAGCACCCTTTTTTATTTTTTACATTGCTAGAGTATGTCCTGATAATGCAAAAAAATATATAGGTTTATATACATTTTTCACTTAAAGAATGCTGGGAGGCCCAAGCGTATGGGCCATAATACAACTAAGCCTATAGGATGGGTCTTATGTGGTGAGACGGTAAATCCCCTTAAGGGGCTCAGTATACGGAACCGTCAGATCATCGTTTTAATACAATAATTGTATTTTGACCTTGTAATCGACCTTAAAGTGTCATTATGGTAACTTTATAACGTTATATAATCCTAATACGAAAATGTCATACCGTAATATTCAAGTGGTATTATATTGATATATACCAGACTATACGTGTTTAAAATGTGTAAAAACTGCAATCTAGCGATTCGGGGCATGAAGGGTTGGGACACAACCTTGACCAGTTTCTATCAGATTGAATGGGTCTCTCAAGTGCGCACAAGAAGGTTTTCTCCATCCTGTCATCTGGCAGGGTGTACTTCCCAGTCGAATACAACTGAAGACTATTATAGGCCTACAGGATAGTGTTCTCTCACAAGGTCGCAATGTTGCAAAATACGAACACCGGTCGCTCGTATTGGTGGATGGGTGGTCGTTGTCCGTTTCGCATGGATGTTTTTTTGCCATTTTTTAAAGTGCGCATTTTTTCTGCTGGGAGCCGCTTCTGGTGAATATCAAGTGTTGAAAACGTGAATTTGTAAAGACAATTTACGTCAAATCTACTAACAATCTGCTAACATTTTTGACATTGCAAATGTTTGTAACGACACCCCCCCCCCCCCCCCCTCCCTAACCGCATGGTCGCGTGCTGTTAATCCAACAAATCTATACATTGCAGCAATTATGTTGTGATGGTGTTCCACAACATCATCCCATCAAGAACGAGACACTGTCTGATGTCAATTTAATGTTGGGCCACCGTCTACGATGTCGGGCCACCATTAACCTAACATTGGAGCAAAGTCTCGTGTTTTATGTGATGGCGTGATATGGATATATGATATAATTATAGTGATAGAGCGTGACTGATAGTTTAATAACAGCAGTGGAGCAGAGCGGAGTGGTACAGACCAGAAATGCAGATACAGCGGACAACGACCTGACCGCTTGAAAAGTTGAGTATCAATAGTACACATTAAAGTATATTACATAATTATATATTACTGCATAAAAGCTGTATGGCACTGTATGACACATAATTTTAAAATCCTAATCATCGTACATACTATTTATTTATTTATTGCTCAAGTAAAAAGTTTATCTCTTTACATCAGCCCGATGGCTCATTCCTGTCGACTGGAGCGTGTAACATGGGGGTCCCAGGTTAGAATCCCGATCGGGACGGATATTTGTTATCGTGGTTGTGCATATACAGTGCTCCAAACTGCTCAAAGGCATGGAGTGTACAGTGCTGCCTATGGTACTGTGCACTATAAGTAACCCTTGAAGTCATTCGAAATAAGAGCAGTAGTTGGGTCATATCCTTAGGTCCCGTGACCACGGAGTTGAGGATTACGGTTTTTTTTGTTTTATTATCAGTTCTTTAGGGTTTAAACTAGAAAATGAGTCCCATGCATGTACCGCTGAAAAGTGTGGGCGGAATTTCTGACAGCACTTTTAAAAAGGGTGGCGAAATCAAATGATGAGATCAACAAAATTTGTGGGTAATCATATTTTTTTATTAAAATACTCACATAAAGGTTTTTTGGGGGACAAGAAATGCATTTGTTTAATAAAATTTTACATTCTGACATTTCTTGTACATCTAAATCCAATAGGGCCGCCATATAATCGATTTCAGTGACGTTTTAGATATGATGAAATTGGGGTATGAATGTTTAAGGATAATTGTATATTAAATGAGTCATTGTCAGCACATATGGTTCGAAATAGGGTAGCCCAGCCTAAATAACAGTTAGGGGGCCACCATTCAATCTCCAAAAGGGGGGGGGCTGCAGTATTTTCGAAATAAATAATTTCGGGCAGACTGCGTGGAGTGAATAATTTATTTCAATTAGGAGGGGACAAGCAATATCATGTGAAAAAAAGTTGCTTTTGGACATCCTTGATGCATAAAAATGCAATATGGCCGTCATTAGGTCAATTTCGGATAACGCTTAAGCTGATGCTCTAACTACTCTGGGGCATGAATATGCGTCAATAATTAATACATTATAATGTAGCTAATAACTATAGATAACTTGACCACACAATTAAACATTATTATTCAAGTTATTAGGCATATTATTATATATATTATATATTATTGAATCAATATTCAATAACTTCTCATCATGTGTCTCTGAAACAATTATATTTTGAGTCTGATGAACTTTCTGCGGAGCTCTCATATTCTGTACCAGTGCAACTATAACTATCTGAGCTGGAGCTATCACTGCAATTATTATCACACTCTGGTAAGGATCCACGGGTATACCTCACTGCTCTACATTTTCCGTTTTCGACTTTTCACCCATTGCTGATGGGGGATGGATATTCCCTGAGCTCAAAGTGTTTGAAGCAGTAGGTGAGATAATTCACTCTTTGCAAGTGGTGGTACAGCTCATGCACTCTGCAAACTGCAGGGATGTAGAACATTTGCTGGTGGAATATCCCTATTATGGGGATAATGTATTTGAAGAGTTCAGTGTTTTTCGATTTCAAGATATCTTTGTATGTAGGTAAGTCACCTACCAAGACAAAGAAATGAATGTTCCTCTCTCTCATTACTACTGCGAGCTAAGGGGTTTTGTCAAGTTAAAACAATTCCAAAAATCCGAGAAAAACTCGGAAGTGGGTGGGTGGGTCAAGCCCCAACTCGGATTTATTGGAAATATTGTGTTTTTTTGTGTTGTTTTTGTCGTTGTACATGTTTCCAGAAAAAAAAAATTGGATAGGCGGGTGGGTGTATGGGGTATGGACAATCCGAGTTTTTCTCGGATTTTTGGAATTTTTTTAACTTGACAAGACCTCCAAATGGATCATCGAATCCGTGGAGGTTTTGTACTGTTTACTGGAGCTTCAACAAACGAACGCACTGGTGGCTTTTTTCTAGCTCTATGTGGTCATTTGTACTGGTATACTTTAGTGAGTGATTCACATTTATCATTCAGTTTTTAGTGCTTTTTTTTCTTATCTCAACTGGGCAGCTTGTATTTCTTTTCGCATGTTCTATATGTTGAACATGCATCACGTTGGTTCTACGCACCAGCTCAGCGCCATCTGGCAAACTATCAACAGGAACGTCATCATTTCCCATGATAGCTATTCCTTGCATCAGCTAGAGCTTGGGGCACGTGTCTGCGGCTTCTGCATCTTGTAGTGCCCAGTAGAGTGTCTGCATAGCTTATCAACTTGACCAGTTAAAACTTTTGTGTAGAATATCTGATAGTTCTCTACTTCTGGTCATGCCAAGTACATTCACACCTAGAATCATTGCAGTGGCAGTACGTTTTCCTGTTACATAGTATGATAACAGCGATGCCATGTTCAAAGTTTCTGGAGATAGATCTACTACCTGTTCGGTTGGATTTCTGAGCCATGTTAAAAGTAAAAGTAAGAGGGGAATAATGTCTTCGGAGTCATCCAATTTTCAATAGTTGGTGGCCACACGAGATAGTTTGAGCTGAGTTTATGCTCTTCGTCAACCTATAGGGGCAGCGTTTCTCAACAGCTGCACGTCACTTATACCAATTGATTTTATACACGTGAATGTAGTCGCCAACTCCCTGAAAGTCATAAACCGGTCATACCACTCTTGTTCTTTTCCCGTATTTATGTAAAGTAAACCCGATATCCGATCCATACTCATTCATTAAAATTCACTCGACATAACTAGACTTTATGTCCCCAACTGAGTAACCACAATCAGCAACAATAAGTGTATAATCAGAAAGTAAAGATTGAAGGAATCTGATCTCATGCACTCAAAAAATCACATTATCTATGTTTGGAAAACAGTGATTGAGCTTTAAATTAACCTTTTGACTTGTGTAGATACACATTGACAATATTATCCCACCAGAAATTACAATGGTACATTATATCTACAGCAAATGGGTCAGATAATCCAAACACAGTGCAGCATTTACTACTCAAGTCATTCTCTCTCTCTTTTCTTCATCTTCCAAAAACACTGGATGTCTCTTAAACGTCATCTTCTTTCACAAGGCCCGCTACTCCCGACGCCGTCTACGACGTCGGGAGTAGCGGGCCTTGTGAAGGAAGATGCTTAAACGTGTGCCGTTATGATTTCTGTGATATTCTGAACAGCTTTCCACTTTTGCGCTTAGGGTGTTTGTTAACAGCTGGTTTTCCACACCAAACACAATGATCTTTGACATAATTATATAGAAGAACCTGGCATAGATGACCGAAGCCTTTTTCTTTGCAATGGATCTGTGTTGTCTCCAGAGCCTAAAAAGAAGAGAAATACATGTGTTGTCTTCAAATACAACGGGGATAGTAATTAAATCCATTCCAGTGAACTCATAACTTAGTTACAAATAAATGTCATTTCAAATCTGTAACTTCAATTCTACAGTAGTTTGGGAAGCACACTTACCTTAATTTGAGTCTGAACTGCATTGTTTTTGCACCTTCTGTTGTTTTTCGTTACGATTTTCGGCCTGTTTAAGTGTTCGATGTGATGATATTGATGTATACCAGGAATTATGCATGTACTTGTCGTGGGACCTTCTTCCTAATCAAATTTGTTGAGTTCGTGTTTTTAACTGCAATTATAGCTACAAGCTATGCACGTAGGTTAATTACTCATAATATTTCAGGAAACATGGCCTCCTTTCAATTCTCTCATCAATGCAATGATACCATTTACGAAGCAGACGCTATCAAACGTAAAACCACAGAGATACAATCTTATACAGTGTTTATCAAATAATCTTGAATTAAATGTTGCCACCAAGGAAATGATTGATAAACTTAATTATCCCCATCAGCATTTATTCACAAATAAAAGGTGTAGAACTTGTATTGTTCAGCTTATCCATGAATATATTAAAAATGTGCTCAGCTGACACCTGTTTTGCTGATCACAATAAGGTTTGTTCGTGCACTCTGACATGAAGCATGGGAGGATGGGACTTTTTTTCGCAGATAAATTATATATTTTACCCGGGCGACAGCGCGCTGAAAATTTTAATGCATGTTTATATAGAACAGTTCTTGAAATAAATTATTTACTCTACGCAGAATGGTGGCCGCCTAACTGTTATTTCGAGCCATATGTGCTGATAATGAATAATTTAATATACAATTATCCCCAAACATTCATACCAAAGGCTGAGATTCATACCCCAATTTCATCATAACTAAAACGTCACTGAAAGCGATTATATGGCGGCCATAATGGACTTAGATGTAACAAGAAATGTCAGAAAGTAAAATTGTATTGAATAAATAAATTTATTGTCCCTCCAAACCTTTAAATGAGTATTTCATTAAAAATACAAAAACAAATTTTGTTGATCTCATCATTCGATTTCGCCACCCTTTTTAAAAGTGCTGTCAAAAATTCCGCCCACACTTTTCAGAGGTACAAAACAACAAAACAACAAAAAACGTAATCCCCAACTCCGTGGTCACGGGACTTAAGGATATGACCCAACTAGGGTATAGTACCGGTTTCGGACTTCCTTCTGTCGCGTTATTGCCATGGGGCGGGGGCTCCAGGGTAGTGGTTAGCACCGCTGCCTTTCACGCCAGAGTCCGGGGTTCGGTCCCCGGTCTCGGCGGTTTGAAAGAAACAAAAATGTTTCTTCCCCATCCACGTGTGAAAGTTAGTATTGTGGGGAGCCTCCGTGACCGAGAGGTAGCGTGCTCGGACTCAGACCGCCAGGGCTCGAATTTCGAATCCTGTGTCTGGAGGACAGTGTCATCTCAATCATCTCACCATCCTCAGAAGGTTCTCCTGGCCCAGTTTAGCCTATATGTGCACAAAGGTGGCCTAAAGCCCGATTCATTTCATTTCATTTGTTATTGCCATGATTGGTGCAGAAAGCGACGTAAAGCAATTTTCATATCAGTTTTGAAAAGCTATATAATTTTGGCAATGTTTTCGACATATCATCACTGAACCCCCCCCCCCCCCCTCACTGTACCCC